>OX438776.1:18342739-18373835 GCA_949316455.1 Acleris holmiana | reverse complement strand
CGAGGCTACATCGCTGCGGGTAGTGAGGCTACAAAAATAGCGCTGTGAGTAGTGTGGTTATAACACTGGGTAGTGAGGCTATAACGCTGTGGGTAGTGAGGCTACAACACTGTGGGGAGTGTGGCTACAACGCTGCGGGTAGTGAGACTATAGCGCTGTGGGTAGTGAGGCTACAACACTGTGGGGAGTGTGGCTACAACGCTGCGGGTAGTGAGACTATAGCGCTGTGGGTAGTGTGGTTATTATAACACTGGGTAGTGAGGCTACAACGCTGTGGGTAGTGAGGCTACAACGCTGTTGGTAGTAAGACTATAGCGCTGTGGGTATTGTGGCTACAACACTGTGAGGAGTGTGGCTGTAACACTGTGTGGAGTGTGGCTACAACGCTGCGGGTAGTGAGACTATAGCGCTGTGGGTAGTGTGGTTATAACACTGGGTAGTTAGGCTACAACGCTGTGGGTAGTGAGGCTACAACGCTGTTGGTAGTGAGACTATAGCGCTGTGGGTATTGTGGCTACAACACTGTGAGGAGTGTGGCTGTAACACTGTGTGGAGTGTGGCTATCACGCTTAGAGTAGTGTGGTTACAACGATGTGAGCTTAATACCTATAAGTCTGGCCTGTCCGGCTTTTTTGAAACTTTTGGTCTACCCCCCCCCTCCCCCCCTTCAAAAGATGCGCGGATTGGGACCAAAGTGATAGTAAGTCTCAAATAAATACAAAAAGAGTATCTTTCTTTAACTAATTTGTCAGGCTTTTAGCGCAAAATCTCCGATAAAATATGATTTGTCTCCGGCTTTCCTATTTCCAGCCGTTTGCAACCCTACTTATGTAGGCCCCCAGCGGGCCGGCGTCGTGATTATGACCAGACCTTCTCGAGACTTGTCTTGAGAATCTTACCAAAGCTGGTAAATAAATGTATATGTATATTGTTTCAGAGAGGAAGAGGAGGCGACCGAGGAGTCCGGCAGCGTGGCGGGCGACGACAGCGTGGACGCGGCCGAGCGCGACGTGAACGACGACCTGTCGCTGTACGACGACGACGACAACGACAACGATGACGACGGTACGACCAATTCAATGCTCTTTAATTATTCTGAAAATATTGTTTGTTGTGAAAGCCGTGGTGCATAAAACAGAGAGGTTTCGCGTTTATATTTTAATTGCGGTTGAATTCGATTTTATCGTACAGTTATAGTATCGAACTCGTGACTTTATGTTATGAGGTTATTGTCATTCAAACATATATATGTTTGAATGACAATAACCTAACCACCACTAAAATACAATATTGTATTTTAGTGGTGGTAGGACCCTATGCAGGGTCAGTCCGGATCGCTACCACCATCTTATCCATTAACCACCCGCCAAGCAACAGTTTTCGCATTGCTGTGTTCCGGTGTGGGGATAAGACAACCGGTAAAATAACTAGCATAGAGGCATTCCATCTCAGTCCTCAGGGTTGGCAACGCATTTGAGGTCTTAGGATCACATTCTTGAGAATTTAAATGTCTATGGGTCTCAGATTCCACTTACCATCAGGTGGCCTGAGCGCTAGTGTGCCTTCTCCTTCACATAAAAAAAAAATATATATATACACATTACAAACTTCGGTGCTAAAAATATTAATTACTAGCATTCCGCCCTCGCTTCGCTTCGTTTATGAGTTTTCTGTAACACCCGTACATCAAACAAAATTTATTATACATAATAACCTTCCGTTGCGTGGTTTAGGAGTTTGCGGATATACAGATAGACAGACGTGGAAAGTGACTTTGTTTTATGCTGTGTAGAGAAGTTATAATTAGTAGTTATTTTTATAATTTTATTTGTATTTATCATGTTGTCTAATACAATTATTTATATTGTTAACAGATGAAATAAGCGACGAAGGAGAGAATGGTGACTGGCGGGACAGAGACTCCATAGAGAGGAGGTAAGAAATAGATAGATTATTTATTTGCCAAAGAAGGTGTTACATTTAAATTACAAACAGTGACCTCCACACTAGGCTTAGTCTGGTGGACGCCTGTATATACATGAGAATTTTAAAAACACATGCGGCTATAGCTAAGACAAGAAAAAAATGCATTAACTACGTTCAATATTGAATACCTCAACACCTTAATACACACACACACACAAACACACACACACAAACACACACACACACACACACACAACACACACACACACACACACACACACACACACACACACACACACCATACTCACGCGCGGGCACGCACGCACCCTGATATATACGAGTATATGTATACCTATTTATAAAGTGAATAGTTTTAAAGTAATAAACAATAATGTGATAATGGAAGAGCGATGCCTCCTAGCACAGGTTATTTTTTAAATAACCTAAAAAGAGACACCAGCCACAGTATGAATTGTACTTTTTTGAGTGAAATATAACAATTTTGATTTTTGATTTGATTTTGATTTTAATACTTCAAGTATGGTTGATTTATCTCACGAAAACGGGTGGGCTATAGTTGTGTGTGTAGATGCACGTGCGAGTTGTCTCTGAGTGCGTAGCTGTCGTCACTAAGCGTCGCCGTAGTGTGCATGTTTATACGCATTACAACTACGAGTTTGGTCCACCCGCTTTCGTGAGATAAAACAACTGTATTTATCCTTTTGACCGCAATTGACGGCTAGAGCCGACATCGTTGACAGCGTATAATAAACCTGTGTCTTTGAGGAAAGTTGACCTTAGTTGGGCGTTCAAAAGGTTAGAGCAACTAAAGTAGCCTCTAAATGCGACTCCGTTCGCTCTCTCGGGTAGGGTTCGATTTTACTGAATAAAAAGTATCCTAAAGAAACAATTCTTTTGTTTCAGATCTGGCAGCCTGCCCCGCCGCCAGTCGGTGCCCGCTCCCCAGGTACCGCTCGAAACAGCTGTTTAGTGTTAACCTGTCTAATACTTTCTTACACTCGAACACTTAAACGTGACACAAACGCTACCTAGCTATTTGAATACACCTGAAAATACTTTTACTGATACTAATTTCGAGTTGAGAAAGTATGAGGATAAACTGCCATAGAGGATTATACTTACTACAATTATCTAAAAAGTACCTTAGGTACAGTACCACACTGCCCTGCTAAGCCAAATAGCAGTATGTCAAATAAGTCTCCTGTAGCAATCAAAACCTTATTACTAACAAGAGAAGGTTGAATCTACTTTGGCAATTGAATCTGACATACTGTGTTTTAGCTTAGGAGGGCAGCACAAATATAAGTTACGCCAGCAATCTTCGTCCACGCAGAAAGGTGCTCACTAATGCCGAAGATAAACGAACGTAAGAATCAATTCAATACAAACCTTGTCGTGTTACGCGTAAGGTAGAATATGAAATGACAGTTAAACTCGTGCTTTCTCGCTCATGGCGATTAGCGATTAGCGATTAGCGCTTAGCGCTCGTGCGTCTCAGCTTGTGTACGAATGACAACTGACGCGACGCTAAATAAAATGGAAGTCGACGGCGTCGCTGCAATGGCTGCCGAATATTTGACCAATAGCCGTCGAAGTTTTACCCGCGCAAACGTACTGCCTTATAATTGGCCAAAACGTTTTTGCGCCTTCTAAAAAAATGCTTTTTGCGCAGGTCATCGTTGTAACTTATATTTGTGGTACTACTGTACTATGCTTTAGTCAGTACAGCTCGATTTTCAAAGAATGTGTTAAAGACTACTTTTACATTACTTCTTTCATACTATCAAGTGCTGGACATTCCATGTAAAACAGCAATGTACTCCGATAAAACGCTGAAAGGACTTTATTAGATGGTTGTATTTTGTTTCTTCAAATCAACTATCTCTCAAATTATAGTAATAAATAATACTAATTGTTATCAAAGTATTTTTAATATAGTAAATTATCTTTTTGAACGTTATCCTAGGAACTGCCAATATATTAATAGAACACAATAGGGTAGGATTGGTTAAGACTTTATATATGTGATTATTTTGAGATTTGCTTTGCATTTTAAAACTATAGTTTAGTGACTACATTTCCTATGTTATTTGCAGCGATAGTCAGATACATCTTTACTTTAAGCATTCATTATCATCAAACATCTTTGAGAAAAAAATAGCCATATTTTATTCAACATTTTTGGTGCCGGGACGTCCATAGACGTCATGTTTAATATGGTTAGTTCACCTCTTATTATGATACCGCACTCTACTGTGTCATTATATCACCCTAAATTGGTAGTAATAATACTAAACTAGCAACACCTACGGTACGTAAGTGAGTATTATTCGGATCGGACTTAGTCCTTAATTACCTTTCGACATTAATATTGTCATTGAGCTAAATAATTCATTTTAAATGAGTCTCCATAATTATTCGCAATTGAGCTTAGGTAAACATGCATCTGATTATCCGAATTAAGGTTACTTGTCTATGTTATGCGTGTTATTTCATTTAGGCTTTACGTTGGTGATAGTAAAACACGTACTGGCGTCACACTCCATGGAAAATATTCGCAGTTTGGTTTCAAAGCTGTAGTGTGATGAATTAGTAAAAAATGTGCTTGTCGTTTGACCGACTGTGTGACAGACAAACTGATTCTCGGGTTTTAGTTGTAAACAAATGTCCACTAACCTAATCTGTGACTAAAAGAGCAGATTTTTAAAAATCGTTAAATCTGTACCAAAAGTTTCACATTTTCGATTTGATTTTTGACTTTAAACTGTTAGTTCAGTTAATTACTGTTCAAACAACTCGCCCAAAACCAGGAAGCGACGCTGAACGGCTAAAAACAGATGCCCTGGGCTTAGATGCTATACGGTAAAAACGATATTGCATCTTGACGTGTTTCCGTATTGTCAATGTTTTGATAATTCTTATTTACTTGACATTCATGGCGGCTGGCGGCCGAGTTAACCTTTTGACCGCCACGGTCGTCTCTAATTTTTATTTGCCTATACAAAACGTATTGAGCGTACCGAGCACCCGGCGTCCCCGGCACGAAAGTCCAATGACGTGATTTGCCGGCTTAGGCGGTTAAAGGGTTAAAATCAATACCAAAACACGTCATTCGCAATATCGTTTAGAGTGCAGAATACGAATTTAACGTCTACGTCAATATTCACTGAGTAGTTCAATTGAAACAATAATAATCCGAAAAATACAGGTTTCATGTTAAGCGGTCCGCAAGCACTTGGTTTTTTAGTCGTAGGAACTCTTGTTTTTTTTTAATTAGGAATATGATTTTTATGTATGTGCCTTGTATCGTCAAACAAATGTAGAAATTTATTAGTAACTATGTTATGATAAGTTTTTTAATCATATCTTTAGAAGTGCGATGCGTAGTTATAGTTTTTAAATATTTTCCGCTTGTGACGCTAGATTTGCATGTATGTGGTAGTGCTGTGTTGTTTTTAACTGGTGAATGTGGGCTAACAGAACGAAATACATACAACAAAAATCCAGGGATAAACATTATTGATGTGTAACGTAAAAAATACTATAAATGTTTAATCTTTTGACCGAGCACAGACTTTTAATACGTCAAGTGGACTACTTACATGCGAAACTTTAAAAGTTATTACGCAGTTTATAGACAAAGGCGGAGCTAATGTACATTCGAAATTTGACTTTAGAATAGAGACGTCATATTCCAACGCTTAAGCACTAAGTGCACTGACGACGATGTGCCTTGACTGCTTCGGTCAAAAGATTAAGTCTTTTATTTGAAACAAAAATTAAGACAAATGCCAAGTATGAAAAAATAATTTAAATTTGTTCATCTAACATGCATATATTTTATTATAATTAATAAAATGACTTCTTTCACTTGTGATATCTCTTTCAACACTTTGCTTATGTAAGCGTGATCAAATCTTTATGTAACTTATATTCATCTTTGTTAAATTATCAGATATCTAATCATCATGCACCATTGGTTTTATATTTCAATCAAATAATGAATTTTATGTTTTACACATACTTACAAATTTAAGACTCGATTTATTTGATTGATCCCATAAAAACACTCATTATATGTTTGGTTGTGATTGTTGAACAATATCAAAGTATTTGTTATTGCTTTAAGACTGAAAATCTTGGTTTTATAAACGTTTTTATTGTTTAAAGGTGCTTCGTTTTATGAATAAACGTATATTTGCATGTGTGTGTTTTATTTTGTTTCGTTACGCTTCGCATCCGCTTTATATGTTGGTTTGTTTGTGTGATACTGAGCTTTTTATGGTTTTTAAAATCGATGTGGGCTATTTATGGTGTAAGAATCGAGGAAAAAATACATTTTTTTTTAAGTATTACAAGTTAGCTAGGTTATTTGGACGTTTCGAATAATAGACTATAGGTAGAGCGCCAAAGCCATCGAAACAACTCATCGGAAATTTGTGCCACTGACGCTAAACGTCGGCAATTGCCGTCAAAATTTATAGTCTGTGGCATCTGAGACACGTCGTATTACTTCGTTGCTTCGCATTCAAACGGTTAACATTTTTGGGGCAGAAAACTCACTTCGCTAGTTTATTGCAACTATGCTAACATGCCACCAATTCGAAAAACAGGTCGATTGGTAATACATTTATGTGTACGTCGGTCGCGAAAGTGTTAAGTGGTTATTTATATATTAATTTAACCATAATGTAGCATAGGTGATCACACATTTATTAAAAATCAGCGAAGCAGAAGGGCCTAGATAATATGCATAACTCTAACGTAAACAGTTTTCGAAATCTGACAAAATGTATGGCATTGATCAAGAAGCTTATATATGACACTGAAGATTACACGGCGAACAATGCCTTGAAGCCAAGAAAAGTGACCTTGATGACGTACCTTTCTTTACGATAAACAGAAAGGGTCAAAAACAAGCGACGTTTTTTGTCCCTTTAGGATGAAAAGAAAGGGATAGAAATCATAACCGATGTCATTCAAAGTCACAGTCATCCAGTGTCATATATAGACCCCGCTATCGGAGGTGCAAATTGATAGCTGTCAAGTTCTTAGGGATGAGTTAAAATTATTTTGAAATACTAGCTATGTCGATATTTTTTCTTTACCATAATAAGAGTCTAGGACTTTAATTAAACTTGTTTATTTTTATAAATTAGGACTATACAATTACAAAATGAATGTTAATTAATTTTCATTACTATAAATAAAAATCTTCAATCTTTCATCATTACTAACAAATTATCGTTATCTTCATAGCACGAACCGTTCATAAATGATTTAAATTTTAAATAATCAATAAATCTCTCTTTTATGTCTACCAAGAGGGATATTGACTATCGTATTCTTAATGAACGAACAGTTTTCTTTCCAGTTTCTCTGCAGTGATCTAGTGCAGTCATGATATTTAACAATAAACCCAATATCTTATACATTTATTTTTAATCATGGATCCTACCTACATATAAAACTAGTTGTACAGGAAAAGTAAGAATATCGATATCGACATCATAAATATTTTTACTTATCCCTAAGAACTTGACAGCTACCAATTTGCACCTCCGATAACGAATATATTTAAGGGGTTATACAGTATCATAATTAAAAAAAATTAAGTAAGTTAAGAACGTTTGATATCAATTATATTCGCATTTTGGAGGCACATTATAATAAAGCAGGGACAAATGGTACCTAATATTGGGATACTCTAAAAGCTCCATTAACACGTTGGGCCCCAGTGACACATCTGAGACTAAAAAATCTTACCCCTATGCCAGTGACACGTTTACGTCTTTTTCTCTGCGATGTCGTAATATTGAAATTGAAAATTAAATGATATTTTATTGAGCACTGACACTACTCTCAAACACGTAGGACACATATGGGTCGTTTTCAAAAGTATTGTACATAGTTAAGGGCTTAATGAAAAAAAAATCACGATCGCATCCTTTGTGTAACGAAAGTTAGTCATACAAACTATATGGGTAACATTCGTTACACAAAGGAATCAATTAACTTTTGTGTTTATTAAAGTCCTTAACTATGTACAACTTTTTTGAAAACGTCCCATAAATGACGCCGTCAAACAAAACAAAGCTCTATACTATTTGTCTATAAACAGTGCCAGTTGGCACATCACACATACATACATCACGCCTTCATTCCTAGAGTAGGGTAGGCAGTGCTACAGAAATACCAACAAATCTAAAAAGACTGAAAATTCTGTAACCACATTTTGCACAAGAAGTTTATTAGTGTAGGGTGTCTATCATTTCATCGAAACACCTTTCATCGAATGTATCATTTCATCGAACACTATTTTCTGCTGAAACCATAATGTTAGGGTTAGGGTATATTAAACATCTAACCTAAGTTAACCTATGTAATTATTGTTTTAGATACCCTGAAACATTATGGTTTCAGCAGAAAATATCGTTCGATTCGATGAAGTGATGAGTTACCACTAGTGTATTAGTGACAGGTTGCAAGCCCATCGCCTAACAGTACTACAAGCCCTTATTCCCTTAGTCGCCTCTTACGACATCCACGGGAAGACATGGAGTGGCACTATTCTAACCCGGCAACCATACGGGAGAACACACATATTTATCAATAAAATTTGTGCTCCTATGCCAGTGACACGTATTTGTGAGAGCGATACATAGCGTAGGTATAGCGTAAGAGCTTAGTGGATCGTTGCGGGGCCGAACGTGTTAATAGGTTATATGGTTAAAAGACACTACTCGGAGGTTGTCAAGTAAATAGTAGTGACTAAAAGATGGATCAGAAATTGGGATGGGAACACTCCTTCCTTCGATATCCTTGTTAAAAAATTGTGATTTTTCAATAAGTAGAAAGTATGATTTGTTAAACATTTTCTTGTACTGTTGTATCGATACATACTTTAACAAAAAAGTAAGTATACAATCTCTAGATAGATTAGTATAGATTTTGACAAGCCGTATTCCAGATTGACGTGCGCATAAAATGATTTCTAAATTAATAGGGCCGAGATGCCATCGTAAAGGGATTAAGATAAAATAAATTACTGGTTAAGGTCTTTTCTCTGTAATGAGATTGCAGCCCGAGACGCAGGCGAGGGTGAAGTGAGACGTTCACGCTTCTCATACAAACTTTTTCAACACGCTTATGCGGAATATTTTATAAAATGTCGTAACCTCGTGAGACCCGGTGTTCCATAGGAGGAACTTCATCAAGGCAATATAGTTTAAACTTTATTCTAACGGGCATAAAGTTCAGTTTAGTTTGTTTAATAGTTAAAAATGGCATTTTAGAGCAAAAGTAATTGAGCTTTATTTCCTTGCTGTTGGATTCAAATTCCCACTAACAAAAGTCTCAATGTTTGTAGTATGGTGGCCGTCACGAGGTTAAGGTCTTTATATTAAATAAAATCACTAATCAAAACTCTTTGCTTTGAGCAAAAAAAAAACGTTATATAAAAAAAGCTAGTGCGGGAATGTGCAGTAAAAGTCACGCGGTGCATTACGATCCTGAAAACGCTGCAATATCTTTATTGTGTATGAAATTTCGGTATTGGGTTGTTACAATTATTAAGCTTGTATCACCAAGATGTACACACAATGATTTATCAAATGAGCAAAACAATTTTTAGTACCTAGTCATAATACATCGCAAAACAACTTTAAATACTTAAACATTATGAAAACCAAATACAATGTCCATTTCAATTTCAACCTCAATCATCATTCAAACCAACCTCAACTTCAGTCTCATTTCAACTTTACGAGCGATTTTGTTACTTTACCGAATAAATGAATAGTAAAAAAATATACGTAACCCTTATTTGTTAAGTCATAGGGGCTATTTTAGGGCAGTGTTGAATGTTTGCCACTGCGCAGGTCCGCGAGCCGTCGCCGGCTGCGCCCATGCCGTCCACGTCCGCTGCCCAGATCCGGTAAGTTATGTACAATTCTCATTCTTACTCTTAACTGTTTTAGAGTGGAATTTGCTTGTTTCATGAATAATCTTGACGTTGTGGAATGATTAAAAGTGGATGACTTTAATCCTTACTTATGTAATACTACTAATATTATTAATGTGAAAGTAACTGTCTGCTTGTCTGTCTGTTTGTAACGCTTTCACGGCTAAACCGAAATCGATAAAATTTGGTATGGAGATAGCTTGAGTCCCGGGAAGGACATTAGATAAACGTCATCACCTCCGATCGACGTGACTTGTAAAATTTAAGTGGGTATAAAAGGTTTTCTTCGCTATCTTATTTTTCCTCCCTTCTTTTACCTTATTAAAGAACTAATGTCAAATAATCTGAATAAATAACATGGTTAAAGCATAGACTTATAATTCGTATGGACTTGCTTCTAGGCCAATACATCTGAACAACACAAAATGGTGTAAAATATTTAGCTGTAATTCCATGACATCACAGTAACGACTCGGATTCGCGCCGACCCCGCGAGGTCGTCAAATATTTCAAAATTAGAAATGCAGAATTGTTTTTTAACCGACTTCAAAAAGCAGTTTATTTTTTATTTTTTATAGTGTGTACTGCCGAGGTGGTCCCATTGCCACCAAGTTGGTTTCTGATGAGATGATCCGTTCATCAGAAACCAACTCCGTGAGAAATTGAGATAACTCTTCAGATATTAAACGCATACAAATAGTGATTTTGGTATTTTCAGTAACAAGTCTAGCATTTGCATCAGTTTGATTTCATTTGGTGAAATCAAATTGATGACGAAGACCACAGATGGCCACCGGAATTCCTCAATGGTACCTATTTCAAGGGTGGCTATAAGATTATCTCGATTTAGATACTTGAGCGACTATGACGAAGCACATTTGATTGAACGTTGTTTGCGGCGAGCGAGAAATATCTTGTTTAGGGTTGTTATTCATTGAGAAGTGGGAGTTCAGTGGGATTATACAATACAATACAATACAAATACTCTTTATTGAACACCAAAAATTAAAAAATTAAAACAGAACATGGAACAGTACATTTAAATCATAGGTATACAACAGGCGGTCTTACCGCTAAATAGCGATCTCTTCCAGACAACCTTGTAAGAGAAATAACTGAGGACACAAATTCATGGCAGGCGGTGTAAACTAATCCGTTTACAACTCAAACTAAATAACTACAAGAAACAATTAAATAATTTCAATTTTTAAATTAGAACTATTTTAGTGATTATAATCACTAAAAATAATAAAACAAAATTAAATGTTTTAAAAAACAATGAACCACCTTCAAAAACCCAAAGACTTACGCAGTTTTAAATGGTAATAGGTCAGTCAAACTGAAGTCGGCGTCCCACATTTTTTTTAACCAAAAGCCCACTTTAGTTTGACTGACCTACTACCATTTGAAAAGAAGTTATGGCCTTTTTTGGTAGTCTGAAGACCTAACCTAACCTACGTAAATATTTTTTAATATATCCTGAAAACATCGTGACATGGTTTCAGGAGAAAGTTGTGTTTGATGAAATGGTACAATCGATGAAGTGAAGTTGGGAACATTTATAAATTAAAACAGGGATGTCACACAAATCGACCTAGTCTCAAACTAAGCTCTAGGCTTGTACTATGGGTACTAGACAACGATAAACATACTTATACAGAGAAATACTACTTACCTACAAAACATCCAAGACTCAGAAACAAATGCTTACCGGGATTTGAACTCGGGACCACTAGCTTCGTAATAAATTGTATTTAATCATTCAGTTTAGATTCATAGTTTTAACAGATTTTGGTATAGGCTTAATCATGCAAGGTATTTGTTCCCAACAGGCGGCTAGCGGAAGCCACTCCTGACCTGGTGCTCGACCTGCCGGCGGGCGCGACAGCCGAGCCCGTTGCCGACACCGCGGACACATTCGCCCACAACCAACACACGCTGAAGAAACGCACATCTAAGTCAGTACCTACATTTAAACATAGACCGTGGGCGTTTTCCAAAAAACGTACCTATCGTTAAGGACAAAAATCAACAACAGTATTTTTTCCATTACGTCACTAAAATTAGTTATATGTTTATATACTGCCCTTATAAGCCAACAGGCAGTAATTCAAATTAAATAAGCATAGCAGATTCAAACCTTACCTGTTAGAAATCTGGTCGAACTTGCTACAGGAGTTTTGTCCGAGATTCCACTATTTCTCTTAAAGCAGTAATAGTAATTTTTGTCCTCAACTACAGGTCCTATTTTAGGAAAACGCCGCGTTATCAACGTTCAACTTTCATGGCCGAGTACGGTTTGCTGAAAAACAAATGCAAACAATAAACAAAAAGAAAGATACTAAAAATGTATTAATGGTGAATAAATTACTTTAATTTGTTCCATGGATTTAGCTGTCAACCTTTAAGGTCTGTTATAATATATCCATTTTCAATGACCAAGTAAGTCAAATAGTAAAAATATTTAACACATTTATTATTTCCACTTGCGGGTAATTCAACCTCTTTACTTTTAGACGTTGGTTTCCAATTTAAATAGTTTTATAACCATGAGTTTGCTTTAACACATTGTTTAATTTAAGATTTATTTGTCTCACATTTTGGTGTACAAATAACACAGAAAATAAAAGTTATTATTCATTGAATAGTCGAATGTATTTGTTTTTGCTACCCTTACCGGGTGCCTTGAAAGTTGAACGTTGATGTCGATGTTTATACATTACCCAACGCCACCGCACTAAATGTCGAGCGCGCAGGTGGTGAACACGTAGACGTGCACGTGCGCCGTCACTGTAACGTGTAGGTAACGTCTCTGTGATACAGTTATATAGTGGTTCAAGGTTCCATTGGGCTGATAGTACCTAAACAAATTGAGTATAGAACCTTAACACCCCACGGCTTTCAGTTTTACGTGCAAGTCCCAGCTCACTTACGAGTTATAGTACTCTTATGTTTTTCTTCAACTCTCTTCGGCGGTTCAAGAAAAGAGGTTTAATTTTCCTTAAAGGCCGGCAATGGACCGACAACTCTACTTGAGTTTCCGGTGTTCATGGGCGGTGGTGATTACTTCCCATCAGGTCACCCGCATGGTCGATAACCTATACCTATTTAAAAAAAAATATATTTGTTCTTCGGCGTATGAACTATATCTGATTCGATCTCGCACAAAAGCTCTGAGCATAAACCTTTAGAATATGGTAGCGCCTGACCGGGAACTATATATAATGTCGTAATTCGACTTATCCACTATAAGTCCTTAATTAACGACACGTTGGCCTAGTTGGGTGTGACCCTGAGTCCAAAGCCAGCGGTCCTAAGTTCAAATCCCGGTAAGGGTTGTTATTTGTGTGATGTGCGCGAATATTTGTTCCTGAGTCTTGGATGTTTTCTATGTATTTAAGTATGTATTTCTCCATATAAGTATGTTTATCGTTGTCTAGTACCCATAGTACAAGCCTAGAGCTTAAATTTGGGACTAGGTCAATTTGTGAGATTGTCCCCAAATATATTATTTTTATTTTTATTTTACTCTCAAAATTTCCAAGTAAGTTAGTGAACTATCAAATTCATAATTCAAACATTCATTACACCTTGCAACAACTAAACCAAAATACTATTCCAGACCATCAACATCTGACAGCACAACAGCTCCACCAGAGGAGCCTGCTGAAGCCGAAGCCGAGCCTGCCCCCGAGCCAGCAGCGGAGGCCTCGGCCTCCACGGCCCCTGAGAGCCCCGTACCAGCACGAAACACAGCCCGCGTCGCCGCTAAATTCGCTGATCTTACACTAACAGGAGGCTCACTAAAGCCAGCACTGGCAGCTAAACCAGCGCTGTTGAGAAGACCTACTCCTCACCCTCAGCATGCGAAGCCTCAGCCGCCTGATGAAGCGACTTAAGGAGGGAAATGATTGCGCCATTTTTAGGAAAATAGCTTTTTAGCCTGTACGTGTTGCCAATTGATCGTTGATATGAGCCTTCAGGGAGAGAATGCGACTTGTACCAGCTTACTGATATCATCTTACAATCGAAGATCCTGACAAAGGTTTAAAACAATAGGGTGTTCTAGGATCCTTAATTACTACTATCAATCAATAGGCAGCGGCCGTGCAGTTTGAATCTTGAAGGACACACAATGTGGGACAGTTACTTCAAGGAGGTAACCATGACACAGTAACGCAGTTAAGTTTACAAAGACATACTTATAACTGCTATAGGGCTGTCCCTTACTGACCTAAACTTAAATGCTTAGCCGTGTCATGGTAACCACCTGCGGTATACAATATTTAACAGTCACATGTTCCTGATAGGGGATGTTAACGTGCACTTTAGTGCCTTGTCATGATAAACATCAAACAGACCAAACTAATCAGTCAATAGACAACGTCAAAGGCATTTAATGACAAGATTCTAGCTAAATATTTTTACTGGGCGACTCTACCACCAACTTAGCTTTTTTCGGAATACCTTTTACTGGGCGACTCTACCACCAACTTAGCTTTTTTCGGAATACCTATTATGCAGAATGTATACCATACCAGTCTTATGCTCAAAAATTTGCTCATTTATAGACGATGTTATCTTCTCAAGCAATGTAAAAGCTCAAAATTATGTAATACTAGTAAAGTCCAAATGTTTTAGGTGCAAATGGTGCAATCATCCAATTTAAAAATTGAGGCTTCATCGACCAAAATATCGGTTTAAATGCGTCCGATCAACATTCTTGTGTTGCGATGTCTTTATGATGTACTTTCTACTGGATTAAAAAGCTTAAAAGTTACTTATGAAGAATGTAAGAACATGTGTTTTCTATGTTGGCTTGCGCCTAGTCTGCAAGTTAGATTAATAAAAAAATTCTTGATCCAGTATGAAAATGGATCTCTATTTTAATCATTATTTTTTTAGATATATTGACATAATAATTCGACAAATATACGTCACAGAATCTAGTGATAATGCTATTTTAATAATTATTGTATGGGCAACGTATATATCAGTTGTTGTATGGATGATGTATTTTTGTGTGGTCATACGGAAACGAACATGTACTCAGTGTTAGCGTAAGTTTTATTGAACTAGCGGTCCTTTCTTGTCCTTTCTTCCGAAGGTTCGAATGGTCAGAACCAAATTTGACGCGCATACGTCCAAGGCCGGATCCAGAATTCGATCTAGGTAGTGGTGGGTCACAGGTACCCAAAGTACCCAAAATACATCCCATGACCCCCACTGGATCCGGTCGTGCATACACCACGGTGCTTGTGTGAGTTTTAATGTGTTGAATTTGCCTCCATTCGTATAGGCTTACAATCATGTATGTAGTTTGACTAGATTACAGGAAAACTTAGGTAAGTCAAGGCAAATATAAGCTTTTTATTTAGTGGCAACTTTGACGAGGTATCTCAGTTTCACGTTATCTATACAGTACTAAAAAACATTCGATTTTTATAGTTTCGCCATGTAGCTTAGCTCAGAGACTCTTAGTGCTAGAAAGCTGTAATTTGGCATGAATATACATATAAGTCTCGCTAACAAAGTGGTAGAATAAAATTGTTAAAAAAAAATTTTTTAGTATAGCTCCCCTACCCGTAACTTGGGGATGTAATTTTTTTTTCTCGTCTACCCCACAGGGTGTGGGAAATCGATGGATAATTCTTTCAAAAATATTAATGTTTCTAAAATCATTTTTTGATTAAGGAATCCGTTTAGGAAATATTAAGCTTTAAAGCGCTAATTTTTGTTAAGACTCAACTGTCCCCCCCTCCCCCACCCCTACAGCCAAAACTACAAACAGTAGTTTGTAACACTAAAAATCTGTCAAAAATCTTAAATGAAAGCGCATTTAACCAATTTGAAAGGAAAACTATCACGGCTAAGTAGACATCATTGGTTCTTGAGATACAGGCGATTAAAGTGCTTATACCTACTAAAATTATCTAAGACGGCACCACACGACTTTAAATAGAAAATTAGTTATTACTTGTTGATTTTATGTTTATAGTATACTTAACGGCACCCTACACTGAGCATGGTCCGACATGCTCTTGCCCGGTTTTTTTTTACATTTATTTTTATGTTCTCTACCATTATGTTGTTAATATACAGAAGCTAAATTATACTTTTGATAATAGGATCGAGGTCTTCCTGTAACGTTCGGGAGGAAAGTTGCCCGGCTTCGACTTTTGATTTGTTCTGTTTATTGATTTACTCTAGTCACTTGACACTGGCGAAATCACTGCGGAATACCGCAGTGGACTGCCATTAATTGAAAATGAGACGAAGATTAGGATCAGGGTGCTTTTATACTTGTAGGATACTGTTAAATATATGCAAATAGTTTCACAAAATTTGGAATAATAACATTTTGTTTCGCATTACATAATTGTTACTATGTCGAACGTAACCTTTTTTAATCGTGTGGCAGTTGATGAGTCGCTTATGATGTATACAAAAGGGTATTCCAATAATTACAAAAAAATATCCAATGCCTTTCTTTTAAAGTCAATAATTAACTTGTGCTATCTTACTATTTACTAATATAAAAAAAACGAAAGTTTGTATCTGAATTACGCCAGAAGGGGTGAACGCATCTGGATAAAGGTTGGCACAGAGATTGATTATAGTCTGAAATAGCACATATCGCCGGTGAAACTACAATACCGCGTAAGTAACAAATTCAATATGTTGCAAAATGAGCCTTGCTGACTTACTTGTTCAGAAGTATTTTGCAACTTATTCAATTTGTTGGTTACGCGGTATTGCAGTTTCACCGACGATATGCTACTCTTTAGTTACGGAGGGAATAGCGATAAACGAGTTCTACGCGGACGGAGTCGTGCGCAAAAGCTAGTTGATATATTATTCACTCGTCATCCAATGAGATCTCCGTATTTATCCGTAAAGTTTTAAATTCCAACAATTTAATGTACGAAAAAAAAAAACCAAAACAATAAAATAATAATAATAAAAAAAATACAAAGGCGAACTGTTGCTATTATTTTTAGCATTTCATTGATTTGACCATTTGAACCTTCCTCGATGTAGTTATTTCTTATATCCAGCCTTCTCGGCTCGGCCGGCCGTCGCCAAAACTCTTGTATTGTAAATTAGTTCGTATTTATATTTGTGTAAGAACTATTTTTATACAACGCCAAGTTGGATGCGGTAGTGGATATTTAAGATTTAAGATATTTTAAAGTAAGACAATGGAGATAAATCTATGTAGTTTATGTAGTTTTCGAAGGATTTTATTAAAACGATTTAAATATTATTAATTATCAAAGTACTTAGTTAAAGCCATGGAGAATTTTAACCTCTCCTTATTTCATCGACAATTCAATTATTTAAATTATGAAAAATTTCGTTCTTATGCAGCCATTTGATAAGACTCACTAAGAGGCCATATCGCCACATTATAAATTAGGCCTATATAAAACAATGAACGACTTCCGCATTCTACCTGGCTATATACAAATTGTAGGCGAACGTTGGTAGGCGAAGCATGTGTAGGTGAATGTTGTGTAGACGAAGGATGCATAAGACGAGGCGAAAGTAGGCGGAGAGGCGAGATTAGATTAAAGAGTAAAGGCGACGGCCGTCGTCTGTGATATGTATCGAATCTGTACCTATCTGTAACCTCGTACACAATAAACCAGTATTACCCTCGTACTTTGTGGTTTTATTTCACGGGCTTGGCTATTTTCATTAAGATGGCGGCAAAATAAGAAGTCAATTCTGACAGCTGTCATGTCAGTACAATCATAACCTCAAACATTCAAATAGGTTGTAAGTCGTAATGCGGTGAGACAGGTTTCACTATTGAATACTTATCTTGCTGCTAAATAGTATAGTTACCTAGCGTAAGTACTAGTGGCTAATGCCCATCTCCAATATTTAAACTGCGAATAGATTAAGAGTGCGATGAGCGTGTATTCATTTGTACAAAAAAAAAACAACCTTCAATATCAGAGCAACATCACACACACACACACACACACACACACACACACACACACACACACACACACACACACACACACACACGACAATGTAAGATAAATTTATACTTAAAAGCATAGAAAACATCCAAGACTCAGGAACAAATACTCGTGCTCATCACACAAATATCTGCCTGCTCGGGATTTGAACCCAGGACCCTAGCTTCGAAGGCAGGGTCACTTACAACTAGGCTATCGTGTCGACAATGATAGTAATGAGGGTGCCACTTGTCGCTCTGCAGTCTTACCCGATTGGGCAGACGAATCCTAGAGATAGCTTATTGGAAACGAAGTGTATGGGGCGCCTTGTGGCTAGGTGAAACAACGATAAATTTATGCTTGAGGACAGCCGAAAATTGGGCCAAGTAAGACAGAAGGCCAATGAAATGTGTCGTATCAGTGAAAAAGCTGGCACAGAACAGAGAAAAGTGGCAATTACTCCACAAACAAGAGTCTGGTGTTAGTAGTGTTTTTGCTTACATTTAGTTAAGTACTTAAACAACTCTAGTATAGGTAATCCTGACGTACAAATTTGACAAGCAACCCGCGTACAGGGCCCCTATTCTACTGAGTTATAACGATATCGCCTTTGACGTGTTTAAGAATTGTTTATGTCACCGTCACCATAATTGTAAATGACCTAAGGGTTATTAAAACGTTGACAATACGGAAACACGTCAAAGACGATATCGTTATTTATCGTTATCGTTGTTTTTGTTTTTTTTGTTATCACGGTGTAGAATCCCAGCCCAGTACCCGTGCTATATGTGTAGATACAGGAGGGTTACCATGACATGGCTAAGCAATTCAGTTTACGGTGAGAGAAAGAGACTGAGCTATATAACTGCTATAGGTAAAGGATAACTTACCTTAATTCGAAACTGAATTGCTTCATCATCATGTCCTCCATACCGAGTCCGGTAACGGCGAATCCTGCAATAGGTCTAGTCCGGGTGATGTGCTCTAATGTGGCTGGCAAAACCAAATTTTGCTTTGAAAGTGCGGTTACAGGGTGCACAAAAGAGTTGGCCGGCCGAGTTATAGGTGTAGTTATAGGAGGGTTTAGTTTGAGTCTTCCGTACATGGCGCTTTGCATCGAGGTCTTCAAGACGCTTTTGTTCGAATGCGTTCACCTTTGTGTGAACGTTCCGACGCCATTCCGGTCTGTGACTGGCAAGCTGCTCCCATCTATCACTAGCGATGTCTACAGCTGCGAGGTTGCGCTTTAAGACGAATTGAATAAAAAGAATTGCTTACCCATGTTATGGTTTTCTTAGTCTACTCTATAGTTTACTTTCCGTGTTAGTCTGATTGTTACCTAGGCGCCGTCTGTTACGACCTCGTTCGTTTATGTTATTGTTATTTTTATTTCATTACTAGCGACCCGCCCTCGCTTCGCTCCGGATTAAAGTATTATATATGTAAACCTTCCTCTTCAATCACTATCTATTAAAAAAAACCGCATCAAAATCCGTTGCGTAGTTTTAAAGATTTAAGCATACATAGGGATAGGGGGACAGAAAAAGCGACTTTGTTTTATACTATGTAGTGATTTGTTTTGAATGTAGTTGAGCGGGATTGTCTGTGTCACTTTCCGTGTTTTCACCGAGTGGGCCCAACAGAAGACCAGCGTTGGTCACAGCCAGCACATGCTGAGTTAGAACCATTTTCGCAACAATTTGCACTAAGTACATTTTAATCTGTTTTTCTTTTTCTGTGTTTATTTATGACAAGGAGAAGGCACACGAGCACTCAGGCCACCTGGTGGTAAGTGGAATCTGAGACCCATAGTAATTTTAATTCTCCTGACTTACTTTAGACTGCAATCCTTAGATCTCAAATGCGTTTCCCGCTCTGAGGACTAAGATGGAAAGCCTCTATGCTAGTAATTTCACCGGTTGTCTTATCCCCAAACCTGTACACAACAGTGTGAACACAGTTGCTTGGCGGTAGGTTTATCGCAAGGGTCCTACCACCACTAAAAACTATTGTGAATATTTTTCATTTCTATAGCAGTTATACAGCTGTCTTTTTCTCTCAGCGTCATGTATTAATAGGATAGTTTCCACCCGCGATTTCGTACGCGTATAAATCAGTTTCCGAGGGAATAGCGATATGAAAGGTAACCTATGTATTAATCCAAGGTATAATCTGTTTGCATTCCAAATTTTACCAAAAATCTGTCTAGTAGTTTTGGCGTGAAAGAGTAACAAACATCCATACTTGTAAAACTTTCGCGTTTATAATATTACTAGCGACCCGCCAGCGGCTTCGCCCGCTGCCTTTTTTTTTCTTTCATATCACTTAGGGGTATGAAAAATAGATGTTGGCCGATTCTCAGAATTACCCGATATGCATACAAAATTTCATAAGAATCGGTCGAGCCGTTTCGGAGGAGTATGGGAACATTGTGACACGAGAATTTTATATATTAGAAGTAGGATATAGGACTTCAGCCACTAGGCCACTCCGTGTGGTTGCCGGGTTAGAATAGTGCCACTCCATGTCTTCCCGTGGATGTCGTAAGAGGCGACTAAGGGAATAAGGGCCTGTAGTAATATTAGGCGATGGGCTTGCAACCTGTCACTAATACACTTGTAAAAATCTTAGCCTACTTGTGCAAAATGTGGGTACAGAATTATAAACAAGTCTTTTTAGAGTTGTTGGTATTTCTGAAGCTCTGCCTACCCCACTCTGGGATTGAAGGCGTGATATTATGTATGTATGTATGATAAAGGGTATAATTAAAACAGCGTTATAATAGAATGATATAATCTGCGGACAGGTACTAGTATCGGAGGCAGTCGTGGTGCAGCGCGTGCAGCGGCGGCGCGGCGTTCTCCTTGTCGCGCGCGTAGTGCGCCGGCGCGCCCGCCGCGGCGCCGCCCGCCGGGTACTCCGGCATCGGCGGCTCGAACTCGTCGCCCGAGTTGTCTAGGATTCCACGAGACAAATAAATAAAAAAGAGCCTGCCGTTTGGCCAAATCGTCGGCCTAATTCGTTAACCTGCCAAGTCCACTTTTAAGAATTAGCTGATTTGCACTGCATTTTATCTGTTTAGAGTGCAAACCTGCCAAATTCTTAATGGACTCAGCAGGTTACCGAATAAGGCCGACGGAATGTATAGGTATCATTTCCTACATTTTTCACTTGCCAAACAGATGTTTTATAAATTTTGCAGTGTTTATTTTAGTACCATCGTGTAGAACCCACAGGTTAGGTTAGGTTAGCTTTTATAAAATGCTGAAATATTTACGGTTACAGAAAACAAAGCGGGTTTGCAAAGGAAAATTTGGGAAATGAAACATTTGACGAAATAAGTAAATCACAGGACAATTTCACGCAAAATTACCTAGCCCCAAACTAAGCTCTAGGCTTGTACTATGGGTACTACGATAAACATACTTATACAGATAAATACATACTTAAATACATAGAAAACATCCAAGACTCAGGAACAAATACTCGTGCTCATCACACAAATACCTGCCCTTACCGGGATTCGAACCCAGGAACCCTAGCTTCGAAGGCAGGGTCGCTACCAACTAGGTTAGCGTGTCGTCAAACATCGTCGACGTCTATAAAATAAAACTAAAACGCTCTGTTCCTCGCTGAATAGTTAAACTGAGCTCGTTAAGATAACTTGTCGAGCCCTTCATCATAATTTTGGCACATTTTAATTCTAAAAACGAGGAGCCACGTAATGTCGTTTCAGATTTACTTAGCTTTAATTAAAATATAAATAATCCAGTAATTATATCTTAAATTACGCAGGACCCCCCTCAATGGACCCCAGGGTAACTCACTCATCATCATTGTTCATTACTTATCATGCATATAAGGTTGGGTAGCTCCAATAACGACGTGGCATCAAGTGAAGCAATACCGGAACTAAGGGAGGTCTGTCCGTTAGTGGAGGTTTACCGGTTGAAGTGTTGATAGGGTCCGTACCAGAAGCTTCCAGGTACCCGAAGAGGCGCGCGGCGCCGGCGGGGCGCTGGTCGCGGCGGCGGCCGGGCGCGGCGGCCTCCTCGGCGGGCGGCGCCGGCGTCGGGAACACGCGCACGCCGCTCGGCACCTTCAGGTTACGGCTCTCGATGTGGCTACGGGATCACGAGGAAATTATTACTATTACACATTAGGTAACCATTCAAATGTAAAATAATTATAAAGTAATAAAAATGCGCGATCGAACCAGAAATGAGAAGACACGAGAACCACAGTCACCAACATATCCCTAAGAATTGATAGGCTTAAGTCGCCGTGGGCGGGGCACATCGCTTGGAGAACAGATGGCCGATGGGCGTCGAAGAGAACTTGAGTGGCGTCCGCATACCGGGAGGCGCAGCGTAGGTAGACCTCCACCGAGGTCCGACGACGGTGCTAAGGTTGTGGGACCTCTCCTTGTAGCAAATCTTGGGAGAGTCCAGCAGTGGACGTCTTTAGGCTGAAATGATGATAACTTATAAAAAAGAACATAAAAATCTACAGGCACCGGAGCAAGGTCAAGTCACTGCATGGACTGCAGGGAGAGGAGGAACCGGACAATACGCGCCATCTTGAGAAGTTCCGCTTTCTGTATCTGACCCTTGATCCATCGGTCATCCAACGAGAGATTTTGAGGTGTTGGTTAAGAATCTTCAATATAAGACAGTTTTTCAAAACAAAAATAAATAACTAAGGTTTCTGAGGCAGGTTATGCTAGTTCTCTAATGGTGCGTCATTAACCAATTTCGCTCCCAACGAAAATAATGACCTTATTCTGTATGCAAAAGCCACTTACTGTGCTTCTCTCAAATGGTGCGCCAGTTGGTGTTGTTCGTCAGCCAGGAAGGGGCACTTGGCACAGCACTTCTTGTTATGCACCTTGTGCACATGCGTGGCCAGTCTCTCGGCCCGTGCTGCCTTGTACTCGCAGAGAGCGCACGCAAACGGCTTTAGATGCGTGTTGAGGTGCCTCTTTAGACACCAGTTGTCGACACCTGGACGTATAGAAAAAGTAGTTTCGTGAAAGGGATCGCTGGTCTTTTGAACAACATTACTGGGTAATGTTAAAGAAATAGTGCGACTGTTAACACCAGAAGTAGGTAACCTTTCAACTGCCTTTAATGAAGAAACCCTGCGTCTACTTCTTGCCTCTTTGAGTTCATTCCACTAACTTATAGTGCCTTAGGCAGAAAACTCAATTCTCAATATTCAATAATTTATTGCAATCATAATGTTTTACATAGATCTTACTTACTAGTTTAGAAGTTAACACTAGAATAGCTCATTATGAACCCTGATGGGCGTCGCAAATTATGGGAGAGGACTATTTACTGTACTATCAATTTTCATTTACAAATTCATTAATGGTGTAGTAAGATTTTGAGATCAGCAGTTTCTTTGTAAAGGTTATGAAGCTGGATTCTTGTTTCAGTGCTTCAGGTAGCAATAAATACGCAACCATTGTAGGTTTCAGCGTAACTTTCTGATAGGCAATCTTATAGTCTTTCTTTATTTAAATGACTTAAATGATCTTCGAGATATTTGGTTACTAAAGTCCATTTTTGTATAGTCTGGTTCAAGAACAAATAGAGCTTTGTTAGAAAGTGAGAAAACAGATAGGTCTTTGCATGTACTTAAGAACCGGAATAGGTTTTTGTACTGCAGTGGGCCGAGCACGCTGCCACGGGACTTAGTGTCAAATGACGTCAAACGGGAACTAGTGTCAAATATTATTACGAAATTATTAAAATGACAGTCACCCGGGGATTAAGTTGCTTAGTATTAAAAGGACTCAAATCACTGTAAAAACACTTTTATTTTAAACCACGTTGGAATATGGAATAGGCGAATTAAAGTCCCGACCTTATGAAAAAAATGTCCCGTCTCAGCGTGCTCGGCCCACTGGTATAAAGTTCAGTTCCATCGTCGATACATATTTTAGTTTTGTATGAACTGGGGTTGCACCTAATGACGTCTATTAGTATAGCGGCGCCGTTGGTTTTAGAACCATTCTAAAGTCCTTTATAAAAACCAATACTTGATGAATGAAGGATATAGATAATCATACCTGACCACGTGCAATAGCAGCAAGCATACCGCCTCTCCCCCTTGCGTCTGACGCCGGCGGTAGAAGCCACGGGGGCAGCGTTCACCACTGTCTTCACTTGCGGTATCGTCGCTGGAGCCTCGGCCTTGGCCAAGGGCGCTCGCTCGATCTTCACCGGAGCCCTGTACTCCTGGAGTGGTGGGGGCTCTGCCGGGGGCTTGGTGTAGAACTGAACGGTGGTGGTAGTGGTAGCCGGCTGCTGCTTGCCAGTCGGACGTCGTATCCTATAGTTATGAATGGTAATTATAAGATGGTGATACGGATTATTAATAAAATAATTAAGTAAGGGTACGTGTCTTCAAAGTTTTGGTAAACTAGTGTTTTCAACTAGTAAATGAAAAGTTGTTTCCATAACCTTTAAATTTTCAATAAAAAAATATATGACAATTATGCAGGTATTTAGTTTACCGCAGTACACATTAGCTAAATTTCAAATTATAGCACAAAGGCAAATAAACAGTGACGTCATGACTTTGTAACAAATATTACTGTATTGTCTCTTAATGTCAAGTTTAGTAGTGGGAAGACCTTGTGCAAGGTCCGTCCACCGTATTACTACCGCCATCTTATACTATAACCTACCGCCAGGCAGCAGTGTACGCATTGTTGTGCTCTGATGTCGTGATAAAAAAACAACCGTTAAAATTACTAGCATAGAGGCATTCCATCTTAGTCCTCAAGGTTGGCAACGCAATGCGGCCTTAAAATTTGAAGCCAAGACTAGTCTTGAGAATGCAAATGTGTATAGGTTACAAATCCCACTAACCATCAGATGGCATGTGCGGTCAATTGCTAGCTCCAAACCGTAAAGAAAAACAAAAAATACCTATTTAAGTCATACGGCTGGTCCCTATGCATGCGAAGAAAGTGTTTCTTCACGTGGTCTGCTCTGTTGAACTGCTTCTGACACAGATAGCACTGGAAAGGTTTCTCATCCCGGTGGATGTTCTCGTGGCGGGTGAAGAGGTCCCGGCGGTCGGTGGCGTAGGGGCAGGTGGGGCAGGCGTAGCGCTTGCCGGGCTCGGCCGCGGCCGGCTCGGGCTCCGGCTCGGGCGGCGGCTCCACCGCTGCTGGCACCGTCACGGGGCTGGCTCGCCGCTCGTTGCGTTGGTTTTCCACCTGACGAGAAAAAACGTTCTTTTAACTCATCTGTGTGTCTAACTAGGTGTTTTTTATTTTTTTAAAGACATAAATTACTATTTTTTTGGTTTTTCTTCTCTAAATAACGGTTGTCTGCATCTTGTTAGCAACAGTGTTCGCATTGTTGTATTCCAGTGTGGGGATAAGACAACAGGTGAAATTACTAGCATAGAGGCATTCCATCTTAGTCCTCAGGGTTGGCAACGCATTTGAGGTCTTGGGATTATAGTCTTGAGAATTCAAATGTCTATGGGTCTCAGATTCCACTTACCATCAGGTGGCCTGAGTGCTCGTGTGCCTTCTCCTTAACATTAAAAAAAAACTTGTCTGTGCTCCCGCTTGACTCAAATCGTGTTTCCGATGTCTTTTAAGTCTAGTGTACAGTTCTTAAAAAGTACCGCGTTCACATGATGTCAGAGACTAGCATACTCGTGATACCTACTGTACGAGAGAGTTAAAACCCGAAGGTCGTTTTAAGAGCTAATTGCGCGTACGTCTAACAGCGGTTTGATCACACCGCCATTTTTTCAGTTACCTTGGTCTTCAGCCTCTGCAGGTACCGCGTGACGTCGTCCAGCGCCGGGTTGTCTCGCAGCAGCTGGTCGGCGGCGGCGGGGTCCGAGTGATGGTCCCGAGCGAGGTGCTGCCTCACTGCACGTGCCCAACCGCTTGCAAAGCCACACTGCAGACAAATATACACTATCACATTTGTAAAAACCAAGCTTGAATAAATTCAACTACCCCAGCATCATCAGGATTGAGGAGATTCTACGCCTATGTCACTTTTTGGGTGAATAACAATTTAGTTTAGCCTCCTTTATCATAAACACAAACTGTTTCCTGGTTCACTAATGTATTACCGAAAAATGTTTCACAATCCGATTTATTTCGCAAACATATCATTTGGCAAACTGCATTTTGCCGAAACTGTGAGTAAATATTTTAGGATGATATTACACGCAAGTCCTGAAATAAATCTTGAAATATTTACGAAAAAAACGGTTTGTCAAAAGTTATGTTTGTGAAACTTTTCTTGGTTAAAGGACAGGATGCAATACAACACAAATAGGTACTCTTTATTGAACATCAAAAAAACGGACCACGAAACAGTACAAATTATAGGTATACAA
This sequence comes from Acleris holmiana, assembly GCA_949316455.1. Classification (NCBI taxonomy): domain Eukaryota; kingdom Metazoa; phylum Arthropoda; class Insecta; order Lepidoptera; family Tortricidae; genus Acleris; species Acleris holmiana. The sequence continues at coordinate 18,347,567 of OX438776.1, read as the reverse complement.
TAAGATACCCTGTTTCCTAGTAAGTAAAGTTAATGTAAAGTCATTGAGAAAAGGTATTTGGTGATTGTGATCAGCGCCCCGTGTCCAAAGGCTTCAGACTACTTCAGTACCCACAAAATGGATATGGCCTGTATGCTCTGTGTTCTCCTGCCATACCTGCGTCAGTGGGCAGTGGAACACCCTAGCGTGCGAGTGGGTCCCGAGCCAGTGCTCGGCCACGCGCGCCAGGAACCCGACGCACTCGCACTCGGCGCACTTAAACAGGCGCTGCGCGGGATTATAGGAAGCCACGCGTGAGTGAGCCCACGGCAGCGGCTCCTCGGCCGCCGTCCAGCGATCCTCGGCAGCTGGGTCGATGCGGGGAGTGAAGTTAGCCTGAAAGAGGATTGTATAATGAATAAAGAAAATACAAAAAGGTTCTTTAGGCATCTTTACATGTCTAACAGCGCTTCCTAACTTCTAACTGTTAAGAACAGAGATGGCCAAAATTTATTCGAATGACGAATAACGAATAAGAATAACCTAATTATCCGCGAATAATTAATGAAATTCTCGAATGATTATTCTTATTCGAATAAATTATTCGTCGAATAATTTATTTGCGAACGATTTATTCACGAATAATTTATTCGTTGGATGAATTGCCACGAATAATACCGGCTGCCTTTCTCCGAATAAGTTATTCGTTATTAGAAAAGTAATCGAATTATTCATTCGCGAATATTACGAATATTTTTTTTTGAAAAAATTATGTCAGTCTCTGGTTCAGAACAGGCGTCAAAAGAAACTCATAATTTTTATCTCTCTGCCCTAATCCCAATCACTCGGCGCCGCACGTCTTTTTCTTCCAAATATTCCTATTGGCCGTCATCTCAGTATTAACAGTTATATCTCTTATCACACTATGTCCACCCATCCATGTTATTTACGAGCTATAAAGCCTTCAAAATTCATACTAAAAAAAACTCGTAACATGACTTTAATCCTCCTCAAAACGCAACAATAAACCTAACAGTCGCTTATATTTTTTTGATTATAGCAAATGATCATTTCACCTGCAGAATGCCAGGCGGCGGGAACCCATTTTGCATGAGTGCCGCTAGACCCCATGCCGTGATGTGTTCCTCGGGACGCATCTCCTCTTCCAGGTCCCGTTCTGCAGCAGGGAACTCCACGCCGATGACGCTGCCCACCGAGGCCTGCCACACCAACGTCTGGTTACAGGGAGCCCCGAGGGTTGGGAGGTTAAAAGCAGGAATTGGTACAGGTAATACGAGTACTTATATAAAGATACTGAAAAGCAATCCAATGGTGAGTATGGGGAAGTTCGAAATTATGATATATAATAAGAAACTTCATTTCAGGCAACGAGGCCCGTATTTACAAATACATAATATAAAATGATGATGCACCTAAAAGCAGTCAAAGAAATCCTGAAATGCAGAGCCAAGTGTTTTGTGATTTTCCGTGCGAACAAATCGCGGGCACAGCTACTTTAACATAGTATGCTCTAAATAAGGTGCACAAACGAATAGGGATGAAAATAGATGCAATTTCACCAAAAAAAATTTTTTTTTTGTTTCATCCCTATTCGTTTGTTTATCCTTATCCAGGGACACTGTATAATTTTATTATTACATCATTTATTCAGACCAACGAGGATCACAGTGTTAGTAATACAAACAGATTTACTTATAGATTAATGTTAGTAAAGATGGGCGTTTTCCAAAAAAAGTACCTAGGGTTAAGGAAAAAAACGTCACGAAAATTTGTCATATATTTATATACATACATACATACTCGTACATAACATCACGCCTTCATTCCCAGAGTGGGGTAGGCAGAGCTACAGAAATACCAACAACTCTAAAAAGACTTGTTGATAATTCTGTAACCACATGTTGCACAATCAGGCCAAGAAGTTTACTAGTGTATTAGTGACAGGTTGCAAGCCCATCGCCTAACAATACTACAAGCCCTTATTCCTTGAGTCGCCTCTTACGACATCCACGGGAACACATGGAGTGGCGCTATTCTAACCCGGCAACCACACGGGCTTTATTTATATACTGCCTTCATAAGCCAAGAGGCGGTATTTCAAGTAACCTCATTTGTTTGAACTTGCTACAGAAGTTTTGTTTGAGATGCCACTATTTCTCTTAAAGCAGTAATAGTTAATTTTCGTGACGTAATGGAACAATAACCGTTGTTAATTTATGTCCTTAACTATAGGTACTTTTTTTGGAAAATGCCCAAACACAAGAAAATTCTTTGATATTTTTACCGCACGTGATACTTCCAGCAGTGCTTCCGAATTTAAAAATAACTTATCACACTTTCGCGGTGTCAGCTATAGTCTGTATTTTTAGGTATTTAAAAAAGTGTAAACAAACCAAACCACGTGGCTCTGCTCATCAACCAATCCAAGCTGTTTGGTCGAGCTTTGACGTATCAGTGTTCTGCTCCTATTGGCTGACAAACTGTCATCTGTCAATGTCACGTGGTTTTTGTGTTTACACTTTTTTAAATACCTAAAAGTACAGACTATAGCAGGCGCCGGCGGTCACTAATTGCCGAAATAATATGACACTTTTGGCCTTTTAATAGGTCGATAGTTCTTTAGGACAGTCAATTACAATGTATCCACGTCTTCACTTTATAGCATTGTAGTAAGGCCCAAAAGTGGATACATCTCTCTATAGTAGTCTTACTGTAACATAAAAAACACCTTGCGACGGGACTTAGGAGATTATTTTTAGAAACCTCGTCCGTCAAGCGATGGACGGCATGCCAGTCTTTCTGCCTTGGTTTGTATACTGCCCTCACAAGAAAATACGCCGTATTTCAAATTCAATAGCCAAAGCAGATTCAATCCTATCTCGTTACTAATAAGGTTGCATGTGCTACAGGAGTCTTATCTGAGATACTGCCGTTTGTCTTAGCAGGGAAGTATAGTTAGGGTGCCTTTCCACCAAAGTGTGCTATGCTAAGTTGCTAGGGATGCGTTTGATATCTGCCAATCATATTAATCGGTTTGGTCCACATAGCATAGTACTGGTGGAAACTGGTAGCTTTAACATCCTCGCAGCATAGCTGCATGGCACATCGTTGGGGCTACCTATCTGAAATACTAAAAACGTTTGCCCACTGTTGCTATTGTCCTGCAATACCAAATTCTGTAACACAACCGCCAAATTAAACGTCAAAACGAAGTGTCAAGGTTTTTTTTTGGTTGCGTTCAGAAACGTCTTTATAGACTAACGAATTTCGAAATTATACAGCGTGTAAATTTCATACGGGCATATATTTTATCCAGACGTAGTTAACGATCGTACAAATGTCATGTCATGTGAGAAAGATATTTCGTTGCTAATCTGTCAATGTATTGCCTGTATCCAAGTGCAAGGACGAAACGTGAGGAAAGTAAATATCAATCTCAGGCGAGCGAACCGCCGCGCCTGCATTAATGATCTTTATTTTTGACTTTTATTGGCAAAGTAAACAAATCGCAAAACATAATAATTCATGAGTAATGACAAGACCATTATGTAGATGATTTTATTTAATTGACGCAATGTGTGATACATTGCTTGCTGAATTAATTAGTAAGAACAAATAAAACACATCTAATGTTGCTGTTACACAAGTTTTTACGTTAATTAGCGTATATACTAACTGTTATTAAAATATATGCCCGTATGAAATTTACACGCTGTATTGTTCATGAAATAAAGTATTTAAGCGTTGTTTATGTCTTTCATGGGTACGTATGGATTCGTAATATATAAAGTTCAAAACACATGATGAATCATAATACATAATTGTGTTACAAAATAATCCGTAAAAAAGAAATTACAAAAACAGTGTCAACCCTTATTAAATAACGTCAGTTCAGTATCTTAGGTATACAGTATACTAGGGTTGACACTACTTTCGTAGTTTCTTTTTTACGGATTATTTTGTAACACATTGTATAATGGTTATATTTCCGAAACCGTAAAGTTTTCAGGATTGTTATAAAACAAACCTAACCTAACGTAATGTTTTCTATGTAACAATGACTTTTTAAAAAACCCTGAAAGTTCACGGTTTCAGAAGTAAATCCATTGTATATTATGGCCATTATGTGTTATGACCCATTATGTATTTTAAACTTCATATATATTATGATATGATCCCGTCTTTCATATATTTTAAAGTACGGACAGCCGAAATATAGTGCAATACTTTATATTATAGTATCCAACCCTAGTTACCACATCTCTGGTGGAAGGCACCCTTCGTCATCCAACGAGCTGGTATTAGTTACCTCCTCTCCGTAGAGCTTCTTTGTGATCTCCTTGAACATATCTTCGCAGTCCATGGTGAGGGCTGCCACGTTAGACACGCTCTCCATGCCACGCTAGCCGGCGCACTGCAACAAGACAGATGTCAGCAAGGTTCAATTTGCAACAAACGTACGAATGTCATCTCCTCTTAGACCTCACTTTGTTTGGTCGGTTGATGATAAAAGAAAAACGTCTTACTGATTTCAAAGTCAATATTTGTCAGAGAAATAATGGGATCAATTTTTTTTTTACATCGGAAGTCTACTCGCCGTTTGAGTATTGGAAACGGACATACATACTAAATGACTTGCCTTTCTTCCCAGAGTGGAGTAGGCAGAGCTACAGAATTACCAATACCTCTAAAAGAACTTGTTAATAATTCTGTAACCACATTATGCACAATCAGGCTAAGATGTTTTAGAGACAGGTTGCAAGCCCGTCGCCAAACAATACTACAAGCCTTTATTCCCTTAGTCGCCTCTTACGACATCCACGGGAAG